>OY282516.1:69564908-69569908 GCA_958296145.1 Hydrotaea cyrtoneurina | reverse complement strand
CGGCACGAATATGACTAAAGATGTATTGGCAAAACTCCTGCATACCGTTCAGCAGTTCATATAAAGGGTCCGCCAATTTCAGGATCGTCCGTTTTCTAACATAAAAACATTTGAGAGTTTTCGAATTTCAAATATATCACATATTTTGTTCAAAAGTCATTCTTTTTAAATACTACAACAAATTGATTATCGAATTGCAATGCAACGTAAATATTTTTTTTTTTTTTTTGATCCAGTGTGGTTGGGGAGTCATATTTCGCAGCGAGCCTATCCACATTCGCCTAGAAAGCATCAAACAACAAACAAACAAAATCAATAAATACACGCACTTGAACCAGAACACATCCAAGTCCTTGAACAATCGGACGAGTATGAATGACAAGTGATGTAACATGCCTTGTTGTAAAACAAAAATGGATAACAACACTTTCGTGAAAAAAAAAAACAAAAAATACTCAGAAGGGATTATTTCTGTAGATGCGTCATCACGGATGTCAAGCAGCATCAACTGATTGGCGTCCATGTAATAAGTTTGGAATGTGCACAGGAACACGTACACAGTTGGTCAAAACAAAGGACCAGAGATCCGTAAGAACAACCAAATATCCTTCACAAAATAGGTCAAAATAAGCGACACAAAAAAAAGGACAAGGAACAAGATGACAGCCAAAATGCCATTGTCCAAAGGACAATGCAAGCGGAAGGATGTAAGGAATGAACACAAAAAAAAACCCCCAAAGAAATACAAAACACAAATAGAGAACTACCAAAAAAAAAAAAAAGATAAACGTAAAACACAACAAATCTTACCCAAGAAACTATGGCGATCTATGGAAAAACGACGCAAACTACCCAAATCGATACACTGCTCGTCACCGGTCATGGTGGGTGTAATGGAAAGTTCGGTGGTGTGGAAACTAACACCGCCCACACCGTAGCCGCCACCACCTCCTCCACCGCCGACATCAGCGACACCACTCAAACCACTGCCACCGATACTGTTGCCATTATCTCTGGCCAAAAAGCTAACATGACTGGATGACACGGCCGCCAAAACATCCGAGTCGCCAGCAGATGCTGGCAATGTTGCCGCTGTCGCTGGTGTTGATGTTAAGTAGCCGCTACGTGTTACGCTGCCGCCATAAAAGCTGCCATCCAGTTCGGCCATTTGTTGCTCATTGGCTGTGAGGGGTTGAATGGAACGTGAGCTGTGATCCCGATACAGCGGACGGGGCGACGGCACCAAATGACGCAAAGTACCATTCAACGATAGGCGAGGATTCATAATTTCCGGATAACTGGCACGTGGTTTTTGTATGTACGACGTCTGTTGCGACTGTTGTTGCTGCTGATGCTTTGTGGTTGCCGATGAGGGTACTCTTAATGAGTTGCTATTGCAATTGTTGTTGTTGGCCGAGAATGTTTTGTAACATTTGTTATTGCCACTCATATTGTTGCTGCTGCTGCTGGTGCGTTGCTCTTGGTGTGCTATTGCTGCTGTTGCTATTGCAATTGTTGTTCATGTTGTGGTTGCCCGGCCCGAAAACTGTGGATACTCTGGCAAATTCTGGGTATGGGACGAGCTGAGTCAGAGGCCGATAATAAGGGATGTTTGTTATTACAGTTGCAGTGTTGTTTACTCCGGCATGTCGTTGACTGGTGTTGCCTTTGTTATGGGTGTTGCTACACCTGACCGCGATATCATTTCCTGCAACATCCGTTGTGTTTTATTGTCGGTCTATGAAAATGAAATCGGAATTCGTTGATTCTTGTTTATATACGTGTGTTTGTGGGTGCGTGAATTTTTTTTCTATATATTTGTGAAAATAAAAAGTTTTTTTTTTGATAAAAAAAGAAACTTTTGTGATTACAAAAGGTCAGGGGGATTGAACTCCAAAGGAAGTATAGCAATTTAGAAGAAAATAATAAAAGCATTATTATTTTTATTTTACTTATTCAATTAAACAATTGATTAATTAATCAATTAACCATTATTTAATTAATCAATTAACCATTAATAAATTAATAAATTAATAAATTAATAAATTAATAAATTAATAAATTAATAAATTAATAAATTAATAAATTAATAAATTAATAAATTAATAAATTAATAAATTAATAAATTAATAAATTAATAAATTAATAAATTAATAAATTAATAAATTAATAAATTAATAAATTAATAAATTAATAAATTAATAAATTAATAAATTAATAAATTAATAAATTAATAAATTAATAAATTAATAAATTAATAAATTAATAAATTAATAAATTAATAAATTAATAAATTAATAAATTAATAAATTAATAAATTAATAAATTAATAAATTAATAAATTAATAAATTAATAAATTAATAAATTAATAAATTAATAAATTAATAAATTAATAAATTAATAAATTAATAAATTAATAAATTAATAAATTAATAAATTAATAAATTAATAAATTAATAAATTAATAAATTAATAAATTAATAAATTAATAAATTAATAAATTAATAAATTAATAAATTAATAAATTAATAAATTAATAAATTAATAAATTAATAAATTAATAAATTAATAAATTAATAAATTAATAAATTAATAAATTAATAAATTAATAAATTAATAAATTAATAAATTAATAAATTAATAAATTAATAAATTAATAAATTAATAAATTAATAAATTAATAAATTAATAAATTAATAAATTAATAAATTAATAAATTAATAAATTAATAAATTAATAAATTAATAAATTAATAAATTAATAAATTAATAAATTAATAAATTAATAAATTAATAAATTAATAAATTAATAAATTAATAAATTAATAAATTAATAAATTAATAAATTAATAAATTAATAAATTAATAAATTAATAAATTAATAAATTAATAAATTAATAAATTAATAAATTAATAAATTAATAAATTAATAAATTAATAAATTAATAAATTAATAAATTAATAAATTAATAAATTAATAAATTAATAAATTAATAAATTAATAAATTAATAAATTAATAAATTAATAAATTAATAAATTAATAAATTAATAAATTAATAAATTAATAAATTAATAAATTAATAAATTAATAAATTAATAAATTAATAAATTAATAAATTAATAAATTAATAAATTAATAAATTAATAAATTAATAAATTAATAAATTAATAAATTAATAAATTAATAAATTAATAAATTAATAAATTAATAAATTAATAAATTAATAAATTAATAAATTAATAAATTAATAAATTAATAAATTAATAAATTAATAAATTAATAAATTAATAAATTAATAAATTAATAAATTAATAAATTAATAAATTAATAAATTAATAAATTAATAAATTAATAAATTAATAAATTAATAAATTAATAAATTAATAAATTAATAAATTAATAAATTAATAAATTAATAAATTAATAAATTAATAAATTAATAAATTAATAAATTAATAAATTAATAAATTAATCGTTCGATTGTTAATGAAATGCTACACTTATCTGCCTGTTAGAGTTCTATCCCCAAAAAACATTTTGCTCGAGTGCCGAGAATTTGTAATGGGTGTATTTCTACGGGTAGCCGGGATACATGATTCAGCGGGGTGATAAGCAACAAGAGGTTTACAAGTGGATTCGTTTGCTTCTTTTTTTTACATTCATTTTTAACAAAATATACACGAAATTATGTTGCTGCTTTTTTACTATTTTTAATTGCTTTCGGAGTTGTTACAAAATAAAACACAGACACACACACACACAAACGGGCAGCATCTACAAAAACTGCCCGTAGTGGAGGAGGAAGAGCTACAGTGAACGGGTGTTTGTTGTGGCAGGTGGATTTGTGGGCGACAGGGTTTCGCTGGATTGCCTGTCTAGTTGCATACCAGGTGGATTAAAAAAAAAGCGTTACTAGTTTGTTTTGGTGGTTGTTGTTGCTGGTATTGGGCAGATGTGATGTTGCATTTCTTTTTTCGTTTTCATCTCATCACAGTGGTTTTGCTCTACAGGACAGTTGGTGTTGGTAAGGTGGTGGTTGTGGTGGCGGTGATTTTTTTTTTTTTGTGGTGATGGTGGTTGGCAAATATGGCAAGGTGTGGGCTTGGGAGAAATATACATTTTGGTTTCAAACGTGCAGAACAAAAAATAAAAATAATAAAAAAAAAACAATAACGTGCAGAATATTTAAAAAAAAAACATGCATTTAAAATTTATGTTTCAAATATTATTAAAATATCATACAATATTTGTAAATGGGGTAAATAAATGGTTAACGCTGAATTTAAGTCTTTAAGAAAACCGAATTTATTAATTATTTATCTAACCTTTGAAATTGCTTCTCACATCGCTTACCGTAATTGCCAACACTAACTGGACGATGGCCATATCATTATTCTAAGCTGTGCCGCCATTACTGTCATTCCAAACTAATTGTAATTCCTAGACCACATAATAATTGTGTCACGTATTGACTAAAATATTCAAATTGTTCACCTTAAACTCGCTCGCCTTTCAATTCCCTTTTCCGCCTCCCCCCTCCACAATTTCCCTTAACACATTGTGGGGCTAGCGACTGGTGACAGCCGCCTGTGTTGACTTTCTTCCAATGTCATGTCCGTCTGGCCTTTCTTATGCTTTCATCGGCAGCATTCAATTTCTGGTGTCTACAGATGATTTTTATTGTTCTCTTATTAAGATTCCTCTCGCTGTGGGGTTTATGTACATATTTACATATGCTCGTATAGCGAAATGTGTATAGACACATGTGTGGCAGAGAACTTAATAAAAGTGTTGGGTGGTTGGGGGCGGGGGCGGTTGGACAAAAATACCAATGCAATTAAGTTGGTGAAATAAAAAGGAAAATACTATACACTCGTACATTTAATATATTTAATAAAAATACGGAACTAAATATCTTTGTACACGACAACGACGGACGGAACACACAAACTAATAAATACATACATAAAGACTAGAAAAAAAAACACAAATATATGT